>CATIWC010000747.1:0-32500 GCA_948472305.1 Vicia faba | reverse complement strand
ACTTGAGTGAACATGCATTTGCCATGGATACAAAGTGAGTGTTTGCCAACTTCAAGCATTTGATTCTCCCTAACCACAAATGTGTTTGAGGAGTTCTTGGATAATTTGGAAAGCTTGCAACATGCTATATAATCCATCTTTGAAATACAACTTGAGATTCCAAGTGGAACTATGTGAAAAATGGTCAAGAAGATGGGTCAAAATCCTGCCTAAACTAGGGCAAAATTTCTCTAAGTTAAAAGTTTTAGGGACCCTTGTTCCAAAAATCATAACTTGAGATCCAAGCTTCTTTTTAGAAAACTTTGTGATTAAAAGTTGTATACTTTGTGGAGGACTACAACTTTCATGTTGTAAGTTTTGTTTGAATCCATTTGCATCATGGTGAAAATGTGGGACAAAGTTAGGAAAAATTAAGAAAATTTCATAACTTAGAAAAATTCTAAGTTATGAAATTTTTCAATTTCAAACCCTAATTTGCAATTTTGGGTTTCTTGATGAACAAGTTTCATAATTTGACACATCTTGATGAAAAATGACCTTTGTCACTTGATTTTGACCAAAAAGTCAAAGTTTGACTTTTCAGTGTACAGTCAAATTTTGATCAGTTGACTGAAAAATTCATCTGTCAATCCCATGCATTTGAGATCTTTTGAACTTGTTGAATAGGTCAAGATGATTCCATTGAGTCCTTGAGTACTTGTTTGGGCTTAATTTGCCATTGGCTAGGTCAAAAAGTCAGAAATTGCCTTTGTACAATCAAAACCCTAAAAATGACCATTTTGCCCTTTTGGTGATCTGATCAAATTTCTTGTGGAATTATGGTCCAAACTTGATCACATGGTTCATATGAGTTCATATGAGTTCATAATGTTGATGTGGGTCAAAATTCATGAGGTTTGACTGTAAATTGGCCACAATTGACTTTTCCCCCAATACAGTTGATTTCTAGGTCAATTGTCCAATTGATTGGGCAAAAATTTGATTCAAGGCTTGAAACTTGGTATGGACAATCTTATGAGTCCAAAATGAAGTATGAAAGTCAATTTGAGCAGTGAAGGTCCAAAAATCCCTGTGCAAACTCAAACCCTAATTTAGGTCAACAGTGCAAGGAGATGTCTTGAGCAGGGCAAACCCTAGCTTGGTCTTGAGTTCCAAGAGCCTTGTGATGAGAAATGTTGATAAAATGAGAGGGTAAATTTTGGGGTGCAATAATATGCCTTCGTGTTTTGGCTTGTGATAAGTTTGTCTATATTTCTAGAATGATACCAAGTCCTCTCTTTATCAGCTTGTGCAAGTTTTTAACTTTTGGCCAACTTTCTTGCATTTTAAGAAAAGTTGAAGTGACTTGTGCAACAGGCATGTACTGGCTAGTTCTTGAGATGATGAGAGTTGGTATGCTTTGCTTAATTCCTGTGGAAATTGTTTTTACCAAAGGAACAAGTCCAAGGCTTAAGGCTGATAAAGTTGGAAAAGCTTGCCTTTATGAAAATGGCAATGTGCCCTTTATGCCATTAATGGATCTATTTCTTGTACAATGTTCCAAAAGTGAAAATAAAACCTTTATCCATTGAGTTAGCATTTAATTATGGAGTGTAGAATGAGTTTAGGACCTGTAATGCAAGGTACAAGCATGCTAGGATCTGATTTGAAACTTGACACTTTGTAAAAATGGCTTGATCAAAAGTGACAAAATGCCAACTTCCCTTCTTCAATTCTCCCTAACCACAAATGATCTTGGAGAGTTTTTGGACATTTTGGAAATCTTGCAATGTGCTCTACAATCCATCTTTGAAATTAAACTTGAGATAATTCTTGGAACTAGGTGAAAAATTGCAATGAAGTTAGGTAAAAAAACTGCCTAAATTAGGGCAAAATTTCACTAAGTTATTTAGTTCATGGGCCCCTATTCACAAATTCATAACTTAAAATATAAGCATCTTTTGGTAAAACTTTGTGAACAAAAGTTGTAGATTTCATGGAGGACTACAACTTTCATGTTGGAAGTTTTCTTTGAATCAAATTGCATCATGGTGAAAAAGTGGTGAAAAGTTGGGAAAAAATAAGAAAATTTCCATACTTAGAAAAATTCTAAGTTATGAAAATTTTCAAATTCAAAACCCTAATTTTCAAAATTGGTTTTCTTGGTGAAAAAGTTTCATATTTTGACATATCTTGATGAATTATGACCCTTGGCACTTGATTTTGACCAAAAAGTCAAAGTTTGACTTTTCAGTGTACAGTTGACTTTTGATCAATTGACTGCAAAATTCATCTGTCAATCCTATGTACTTGAGATCTTTTGAACCAAGTAATCAGGTCAAGATGATGCCATTTATTTCTTGAAATCATGCTTGAACCCAATTGGTCATTGTCTAGGTTAAAAATCAGAAATTGCCCTTTCTCAGTCAAAACCCTAACTTTGACCATTTTGCCCTTTTGATGATTTGATCAAATTTCTTGAGGAGTTGTGATCCAAACTTGATCAAATGGTGCATATGAGTCTAAAATGTGGTTGTGGATAAAAAATTATGAAGTTTGACTGTAAATTGGCCATGGTTGACTTTTTCCCCAATACAGCTGATTTTTTAGGTTAACTGTCCAATTGATTGGTCAAAAATGTGATTCAAGGCTTGAAACTTAACATGAGCAATCTTAGGGGTCCAATATGGTATATGAAAGTAACATGAAGCATTTATGGTCCAAAAATCCTTGTGCAAACTCAAACCCTAATTTCAAGTTATCAGTGCAAGGGGATGTCTTGAGCTGACCCAACCCTAATCCTGTATGGAGTCCAAGAAGTCTTGTGAGGAAAATCTTGATAAATGACAGGGCAAATTTTGGGGTAAAACACCTATCTTTTCCCTATTATTCCTCTATCATCTCATATCAACTCAATCACAACAAGATCACACTAGGGTTTAGTTCATCTCCCTATCCATAGGTTTGCTCATGAGGAATCACCAAGCACCTTGATTTGTATATTATGAACATATATGTTTTATATGCCTAATTGATATTTGCTATAGGTGAATGTTTTCTCTAATTGATGATGCTAGAGGTGAAAGCACAACACATTTCATCAGGTTGATTTATGGGTTCATGAGTTTATTTCCATGCCTCATTCAACAAAACTTCATTGAGATTCGAGCCTCGTCATTAAATATGCTATCAAGTAATATCATGAAAAGGTATACTATGATTTATCATGCCTCAATTTGTCAAAGAAAGTCAAAAGATGCAAGGGTTGATTGAAGAATTTTGACCTAATTGGACAAATTCTTGATTCTTTGATCACAAGTACATAACTCTCTCAATCCTTAATATTTGAAGGTGGTTATTGTTGCTATAGGTTCTTACTATCATCCTCAACAACTTCTTTTCACATGGAAAAAGTAATTGTGCAAGAACATTTGTCAAAATTGAAAAGGGTTTCCAAGTCATTTTGGCGCTTGAGGAGCTAGGGTTTTGAATTTCTAAGGGCTATATCTTGCTCATCTTTTGAAATTTTTGAGTAATTCCAAAGACATGCTTCAATTTAAATGTTTATCAACTAATCACTTCAAGAGTTTCAAGAAAATTTGGTGTGGACGATTCCTAATGATTGAGAAAGATTACAAGTCCTCTAGATAGGCCATCAAATTCCCTTATGTGACTTCAAAAGATCATAACTTGGTCAATTTTTATCTCCTTAAGCCCATTATTTTTCCATAATGATCTTAAGGAATTTAACTTCAACTTTTATTTTATGTGAAAAGCTGGAAAATGAGTGGAAGATACCCTAAGAATTCAAAAGATTATGTGTCACCTCATGAATTTTCACAAATTTTACAAGGCTATAACTTTTTCAATACTTGGTATTTTTGAGTGATTCAAGTTTCACAATGCTCTTTGGGAATTCTATTTCAAGCTCAATTTTGTAGGAATGCCTTGTTTGAACTCAAAACATTATAGGTCACTTTTGAAGAAAAACTTAGAATTTTTTTAAGTACAAAAAGTCAACATTTTTTTCTCAACTTTGACTCATCACAACTTTTAGCTCAAGCATCCAATTGATCTCACTCTTTGCACATTGTAAAGTTTTTGAACTTATATTTCAAATACTTCAAGAATCATGCCATAAGACTCCTTGAGCTGTGAACACCATGGGTTCAAAGATGGTACCTTGAAACTGAAGTTTTCTCCAAAGTCAGAATTCGAAATTCATAATTTGGCTTCTAATCACCAAATTTCCACGCGTTTTCCACTTAAACATGATTAGCAAATATGTTTGCATAATTTGGAATGATAAAACGCATCGTTTGATTGAGTTTTGATGCACATGTGATCACACTTTCTTCATGATCATAGGTGTGCACGAACTCAAGGGAAATTGCATCATTCAACCCTCCTCTTGATTCAATTCGCTTCTCCTATAAATACAGGCTCTATTCCATTCATTTTGGAAAGCTTTTGATAGCCAATTGACCTTTGTTCAGATCCCACATGAACTCTGAATTTGAATTTCTGATTTCTTGCATTCTCACTCCAAAACACTAAAAGCTCCATTCAATTAGCTTCATTGAACTTCTCTGAAGCTAACCATACTCTTACCTTCAAGAATTATGACCTATATTGATCTACAGAAGTCCAGTTTCAGATCCACCTTTTGCTACTTCGTTCAGGTATATTTCTTGGTCAAATCGATCCAAATAAAAGACTAATCTACTCTCTGCATCCTTTTGATTCTCATGCTTTTTATAATTTGCAATTTCATTGAGATTTGAGTGAGATATTTCAGAATTTCGTGCTCGCTATTATTTCTGCATTTTCTCAATTTAAGCCTTGCTTGGTTTATATAAATTTGGAGCGATGGTACCATTAGAATTGTCTTGAAGAGACAAATCTAATGGTATCAGTTTGGTCCTCTAATTTTACAGTTTGAGGAACCCCAATCTAGGGCCTCTGGAGGTTGAAGACGACCTACTTGTCGTGCTTCAACCAATGAAGGCGTGACATGTAATTTTTTTGAATTCAATCCAGTGTGTTTGTTTTATCTTACACGTGCTTTGAGAGCCATTGGATTTGATTACTTCTATTAGTCAGACTCCATCCAATGCGCCAGAATTTTAGTTGTTTTTAAATATAAAAAGGTGATCCGGTGCAATTTCTAAAGCTGACCATGATATGCACATTGTGCTTGATCCATTGGATCTGATTACTAGCGTCTTTTGACTCTTATCCAATGGTCCAATTTTTTTTAAACTTTATTTTATTTTCTGTTTTTTACACCAAACTTCAAAAAATCATAGAAAACTCATTTCTGATTCAAAAATTATGAAAAAATTCACAAAAATATTTTCAAATATTCTCTTTCTGATTTTTTTTTCTTCATGATTTTATTTTCAGATTTGATGTTTTTTTTATAATTTTTCCTTTATTTTGACTTGTTTCTAATTATTAAAAAAAAACTTTTTGATATTTTTAAATTCTAAATTTTTTTATAAAAATCAGTTTCCTCATTTCCGACTTTCTGACATTTTTCTAGAGTTTTATTTTTGACTTCTACTATTTTTGATCTTTTTTTTCACTTATTTGATTGATTTTAATTAGTTTAAAAATGTTTTTCTGTTTTTCAATATTTGATTGATTTTATAAAAATATTTGAGCTCACTTCTGATTTTTCAATGATCTCATTAAAATTTTCTTTGATACTTTGAATATAGTTTTCTATTTTGCCTTTTATTTTCATTTTAAAAACACTTTAAAAATCATTTTTTATTTATTTTATTTTATTCATTAAATAAAATTTATTTTTTAATATATTCTGACTATGTGATTGTTGATCATAAACTTCATTACCATCATTGGATCTTGGGTGTTGAGTTTAACTCCACCAAAATGGATGAATGATTTTAATGATAGTTTGATTAAATTTTTTGATTCAAATATTTCTCTCCCTCTTCATCTTATCTCTTTCTTAGTTGTACTACATGTTGTTAGAGAATGATCTACATATCATTTCTCTAAACATATTGTACATAGATTCCTATTGACCGGTCTCAAAATAGGTGCGACTTCTATATAAGTCCACTTACAATTGCTTAACATAGCGCTAAATTTTGTCCAAATTCGAGAAATGATCATTCGTGGCCCAAACCTATGTTTGCAAGCCCAAGTATGTTTAATTTGAAACCTTTGATCCAATAACCTTGAAGTTCATTGTTAGGAGGCTTTGGTCTTATCAATTCTCTAATGAAATTTCATAAGATTTGGAGTAAGTGAATCATTTAAACATCATCGATCATTTGTTGTTACCTCGAGAATTTGAAATGAATGATATACTTGACAAAAAGCAAATGAAACTTGTTGTTGAGAGGCTTTAATTTTATCAATATTCTAATGAGTTTTTCAAATTCAAGTTTCAAGATGGTCATTCAACTAACCTCTAATTTCTAAATCATTAATAATTGACTTTTATTTTTATGTTTTTACTTTTTGCTTTTACTTTAAGCACCATTTATTTTAGCATTTACATTTCATGCTATTTTCATCTTTTCTCACTTGAGCATTTATAGTTTATGTCATTTTTATTTTTCTCACTTGATCTTTTCATTTTATTTTTGAAGATCCTAATAATCAACTTGAACAATAAAAAAATTTAATGTTACTTGGACTACTTGGTTACTATCCTTGGCATTTTTAGAGTTATGGACTTCTTGGACTTAGGATTAGAGACCTTGACCTACCCGGAGACCTTGGTGACTTCTATTGCTATTTTGTCTGGAGTTCTTGGTGTTTACCCTGAGACACTGGGTTGTTGATTTTCTCTGTGTGCAGGTTATTCTGATTATATGCTTTGTCTGTGATTGGGAATTCATATGTATACGACCGTTACTCTGCCCAATTTTTGTGAAGACTTAATGCATTTGAAGCTTGGTGTTCTTAAGAGGTTTAATATCTTTGCTTGTATGGTTTCAATCCAAAGGATGGGAATTCTGCATTGACTTATTGTGTCAAGTGTTGGCTTCTTGTTTGTTAGACGGTTCTTTTCCCTAACTTTTACCTTATGCTTTAGGATAGTCCCTTCATGTCCTCCCATCTTCTTTAATTTCAAAAATCTTCTCCCTCCTATTCAAAACTATTCTTGTTTTCTAAAACTTGAATCGCGTTCACAATAAACTTGGACTTAAGTCCATGCATTTTCAAAATATTTTCTTAATCAAACTTTAACCAATTTAACAATACTTTTACATTTTTTGTGAGAAGACTAAAAGTCAATCAATCTCATTCAAACCATTTTGCCACTTTGGCTTTTTACTTTAAAACTTTTTCTCAAAAGATTAGACTCTTGTCAATCCTTATAATGATGCGAACTACTATACTTCTATGATATATAGTGAAGTGAGATTTCCATTTGGGTGTTGAGCGAGGCTTTATTGATTTTAAAATCCAATCCATATCCTTCACTTTGAGGTGAAACAAATTTTCTTTTCTCACAATCGTGGGAAGTAACTGTGTTCTTCCACTCGGATAAGACGATGATGTTTTGTCTCTTAAAAATAACCAACACACTTGTATTTTTTTTTTAAATTTTTAAAGGTGAACTACGAGTACCCTGATCCCCTATTGCACGGAAGATGGTACGTAGGCACTAAAGGTTCACAATTGCGGCTGGTGCAAAAATTGTAAAAAATACTTCTTTTCTCACATCCACCATCTATTTTTTGTATATAACATTTATAGCCAAAATACACAAATTTACAAAGAGGTTTATGCGGAGTACCATAGATGTTTAGGGTGCTAATACCTTTCCTTTGCATAACCAACCCCCGAACTTAAATTCTCTCTCCCTCTTTTTAGGTTATTCGCTCTTTTCCCATTCCTCTAGAAACAATAAAGCACGGTGGCGATTTTTATTTGATCTGTGTGAGTTAAGTCAATCCAATGGCTTAGTCTCAACATTTCTACCGCTAGAAGCTCGACGATAATCTCTCCTGATTCATAAATATAGGATTTGTGCTTACCTTTGAGGTAAGATCCACACTAATTGAATACCTCCAAGAAAACATAGAACTTTTTTGCTATCTCTCAAAAAAAATTCCCAAAATTGATCCCTCGATGGCATACCATGAGTTAAATGTCTACCTTGACGCTTGTTACGTATCCTAGAAATAAAGAAGGTAATCTCTTCAGAAAGTTGTAGCCTTGATGGCATATTAGATGCAAGATTCATTTCTGAAGTGAAGTATATAGAGTGGTTGTCCAACGTTGTTCTGGTGAAGACACCCTCAAAAAAGTGGAGGATGTATGTTGACTACACTAATATTAATAGAGCTATCTAAAAGACTCTTACGAGATCCCAAATATCGACAACCTTGTGTATAAGCCAATCGGGTATGAGTTACAAACATTCTTGGATATTTACTCTGGGTATAATCAGATATCCATGTTCGGACCTGATCGAATGAGCACAACTTTTATGACTAAGCAAGCTAATTATTAATACAACATCAATGGCCTTCGAGTCGAAGAATGCGGGCGTGACATATCAGAGGATGACGAACGAGTTCTTCCAAGAAGAGATAGGGGAGACGTTGGTGGTAGACATGGATGACATGATCAAGAAGTTTGGGAAAGGGGAGCTTCACACTCAACACCACCAACAGGTATTCAAAATAGTCAAGCAATATAATATGAGACTTAATCTAGAGAAGTGAACCTTTAGGATAAGAGCCTAAAATTTCTTATGGTTCTACCTAACTAAGCGAAGGATCAAAGAAAACACTGTAATGTGAAGCAGTGGTCTGAATGAGCTCCCCAATTTCGAATAAGGAGGTCCCAAAGATCAATATTATTACCTAGAAAGAAACTTTCTAGTCTATCAATCCTGTAGTCAAATTTCTCTCTATAAAAAACATGAGGCTTAGCATTGTAACTATCTTTTTTGTTTGTGATATCAACAACCATTTAAGTTTTTCTCACACGGGACCTCTCTACACAGTTAAGTGTTTAATTGGAAAATAAATAATAGAGTAGAAGCTCTGATACCAATTGAAGGTTGGGAAAAACACAAGAAATGAGGGTTTGAATTGGGTTTTAAAAATCTTTTTCTTTTAGAAGTTCTTCTCATAAACAATCAATGATAAACAAGCTAGAAAGAAAAATGACACAATCCGTTTATACAAGTTCACCTTAGAAAAGGCTACTCTTGTCCACTCGCCAAGGTGATTTCACCTTAGAAAAGGAATTAATACACTAATATTAAAATATTACACACAAAGTCTAAGATTTTAGGAAAACACCTTAGCCCTCTCAAGTATATAGACTACAACTTAGTCACTTGAGGAAACAAATCTCAACAGATTTACAATCAAACAGTGTTTACAATAGTGCTTCTAAATAACAGATTTAACACTACAATGAAGAACAAATATTTACACACAAATATGAGCAACAACTATTGTGTATACAACAATGATAATAAAAACACAAATATGAGAAACAACTCTTGTGTTTTAAGAGAATAAAAGTTAACACAAAAATAAGCAACAACTCTTTGTGTTGTGATTTTTCTTTAGGTATTTTCTCTCTTGAATTTCTTTGCACGCTAACTTTTATTTTTCAAATTTCTTGATAAAATCATTGATTTCCAATGAATTACTCATCCCTTTATATAGACTGAGAAAGTAGACCGTTGGATTGTAAAAAATGTTTTACCACATTAACTCAAAGAATTCAATAAATATCCTTTTTGATTATACCTGACCAGAATGGATCTTCAGTGGCCTGCAACACTTAAACTTCTGCGGTTGTTGAAGTGAATAAGGGGGAGTACCTGCAAGATACTTTGATTCCAAAGTGAGGTTCAGAGCGAGAGTGCAAGTATAAAGAGTAAGTGAGTATAAAAAATATACCTTACTCTCTAGTGAAAAAGGGTATTTATAGTCCCCAACACTGGGCCAAAGTCTCCATTTGGGTTGGATACCCAGGACCTTAATGGAGACTGCCCGAATCCTACGTGGATAGAGGAGACCAGTTCATGGACTCTTTCCTGGTTCAGCTACTCTGTGATTCTCAGAGGTGAAGACCCATTCTTTTAGGGATCAGGATGACTCCGTGATATTCGGGAGCAGGATGACTTCGTGATATTTGGAGGACCGTTGGCCATGTTCTCTTGGTGGAAACATGGAGGAGACGTCCTCAACTTGCCCGTGAAGGAGACATGTCTGACACGTATGTGGAGGTGACGTCCTCAACTTCCCTAGGCCACTAAAGTGGACCTTCCTCACAGTAGTACTTGGGTAGACTTGCCCCACGGGTGACCAAGTGCAGGCCTAGTCCAAAATAGTCTTGTATTATTGGGATAGGCCTCGCGACGGAAGACTAAGCACATGCCCAGTCTAGAATAGGAGCCCCCCAAGTCGTTGCTCCTAAGTAGAGGAGCTATGACTTTTAGGTCAGCTCGTGCCTTTGACCCTCAATTTGAGCATAGTCGAAGGGGATGAGGGCATCGACTTCCAGTCCAACATATGTGAGAAAAAGGGACGTGGACATCTGTATTAAAAACCTTCTTCATCTAAACGATGTCGTACAAGGACTGTTGCACGTACAAGGAGGATGTTGTATAAGTATCATGGTCAAGAGTTATGGGAATGTTCTTCCCCAAGAGATTCATAGATTCTTGCCGCTCTTCGTGTTACGGGAAAGTTCTTCCCCGTGAAACTCACACATTCTCCATTTCTCCCCGCGAGATTCATGTGTTTCCCTCTGATATTCATGTTTCTCCTTGTGAGTCTCATGTGTTCCTCACGAGATTCATGTTTCTCCTTATGAGATTCATGTTTCTACTCGTAAGATTCACGTGTTCCCTGTGAGACTCATGGGGTCTCTTATTATTCGTGCCCTCAGCCTAGGATGATTGGTCTTGATTCCTTTTGGATTCATCGAGCGAGGGTTTGGTCGGGGAATGGGTCCTTGTTCCATGATACACCCTTTCACTTGACTTGTGATGGAATGATATATTTGATTTGACTATCGAATTCACTATTTTAATCTACTTTTCAAGTGAAATGGCCAAAGCTGTCGGGGACGTTTAAATGGTCGACTCAATCACTGACCCTCAACTGATATGGGTTGCTCCTGAGCCTCGCAACATAACTTCTCGTTATGTTGTGTATTTGGAGGGTGCATTCATGCATATCGAGGACGGGACAGACGACTCGAATGTCAACAAACATTAGAGAGTTGGCAGGCCATATGCGAGCAAAACGATTTGCTCGTTTGATTTGAAGAATCACATCCCCATTTAAGAAATTGTCTTCAAAGAGCACAAGCTTCGGTTTCCATTCTCTGATTTTAAAGTCGCAGTTTTTGGGCACATGTCGTAAGCTTCCTCCCAGCTGCATCCAAATGCAATAATCTTCATATTGGCGTTCGAGATAGTGTGTCAATACCTCCAGGTTGGTGCCATGATTCCCTTTTCTTTCGGTGCTTCCGCCTTCAGCTACATACCGTGGAATGGAAGACGACTGAGTTTCTTTGAAACAGTTGAAGAAGAAACTCTTCAAGATGTTCTTGGAATCTGTCCATGATTTTAAGGATATATATTTCCTCGTCAAGCCAGTGTCGGGCGAGGCCTTTGACTCGCTGTTGGAAAAGGCGGTCCTGGTCGACGAAGAGGGCTATACGCTTCATTATGAAAACAGGAGGTACAGACGGATCTAGTTTCGAAGTCCCCCTTCCACTAGGGCATGAATCACTTTTTCCATCTCTTGAGCTATTACCTTACCACGGAGGGTCCTATGTACGAGGAGGACGAGGCGTCCTATGCTAAACTTTGCAAGTTTGTCGACGAATTTTACCCTGCTTAGTGGGTGACAAGGGAGGGAAAGGATTTCCTCTATAATAACGGCGAGCCCGTATTGGAGGCTCGGGAGATTAATAATAAGGCACTCCTTAAGTGCCACTCTTACGAGGAATGTGTAGCTCTCTTAGGTATCTGCTCACATTTTTTCCCTTTGGCTTTAGCCCCTTTTAGTATGGTCGCATGTATTTTATTAACATACTAATCTTGGTCTGTTGTTCTCTGTAGGTAAAATGGATGATTCCCTTGAGTATATACTCAAACTAATATAGGATGCGTAGAAGAGCAAAAAGATACCGAAGACCAGTCGTTTTTCCATGGGTCATGCCAAATATGGCTCCAGTACCTCTTCCATGTCTCTGGTTGCTGACCAGTCTCATTCTGTGCAGGGTATCTCGGGCACAAAGAAGGGTCGTCCAGATGACGATAACTTAGACATGATAGGGAATGATTTTGAATTTATGGATTTCACATTATCCCCATGCTTTGCTCAGACATGCTTCTATGACAGGTACCTTTTAAGCGTGCCAGAGGGAGAAACGTCAGTCATCCGGGGTCTCAATTCATCAGACAAGAAGAAACACTTGGCCGAGAGTGTTGCTGGTATAATGAAGATATTAGAGATGGAGGTGGCCTTCTCGGGAAATGAGGTTGGCTCCGCTGCCGAGCTGGATAAACTTCAGAGGGAGAAAAAAGGCTCTCGAGGACAAGGAGAATGAGCTAAAGACTACCCTTGACAGTCATAAGAAGAAACTTTGGGTTCAGGGGATCGAGCTAAAGAAAAAGGAGGAGCAGGCTACCAAATTGTCCGAGGAGAAATACTCCTGGTTTCTTGAAAAGAAAATTCTTGAGGACAAGATAGCCGATCGGAGAGATGTTGTGGCGCCTACAGAGGTTGAGTTTGAAGGGACAAAAGTATTGAAGACCCGTTATGATTTCATCACTCGGATTCGGGTCCTCGATTCATACTGTATGGAAGCGGCGACGATTGGTTTCGACATCGCGACTAATTTGCTGGAGATACTTAACCCCGGGCTTAATATCAAAAGGATCGGGTTCCTGTCCTAGGTGGTCTACGGTAAGGTAGTTCCTCCCGTTGAATCCCCTGACAATACCGAAGACTATGGCCGTTGCAAAGAGTAACTTATGTTCTTATTTTTCTTGTTTGGTTGTTTGGACATATGTGCCAGTATTTTTTGTAATATTTGGACAAGGGGATTTGTCCGATTATTTTGTAATATTTATAAAATGTCATCCGTGTGGTCGACACTTTAAATGTTGTTCTTTGGTATGCTTTGTGTTGCATGTTGAACATTTTGATGTTATGTTGCATGTGTAGGGGTTTTTTTGCTCGATGTGATTTGTGATCGACGGTGTAGGGAGACTTGTTGAGGAGGAGGAGCTGGGTCTACTCGATAATGGTACTAAGACTGCGGTCGGGGCCTTGATCATGTGGCGTTAATTTTTCCTATCGCGAGCTGGGTGTTCTGCCTTATTGGTATTGCAACGGCAAAGCTAGGCCGAGGTATTCCTATCGGGCTAAGGTTTTGCTCATCCCATAAGCAAGAGCCTTCCTAGTGGTTTTGATTTTGGGAGGCTGTGTTCGTACCTCCACACACTTCTATGGCTAGATGTGCCCTATTGCCTATCAAATCCGGCAGGTTGGCTGTTAGACCTAGATGTAGTACTGCTTAGGACTAACTATAATATTGATTCGCCTTTTCTGCATTCCACGGTCGAGCAAGCTGTTCCCTAGTCAAATTTTCAAGGTAATAGGCACCGACTTCTGTTTTTGCTCAGACGCAGTAAGGGTCTTCCCAGTTTGCGACGAGTTTTCCCTCGTACGATTTTTTATGACTTCTTTGTAGGAATAGGCTCCCGACTTGGAACTCACGTTTTATGACTTTGGCGTCGTGACACAGAGTTATCTTTTGTTTTAAAGTTGCCTCGCAGAGAGCTACTCTTGCTCGAATTTTTTCAACCATGTCGAGTTCCGCCCTCAAGGCCTCGTCGTTCAAGTCCTCTTTGAGAGGAGATTCAGTTTTCCTGGATGGTTCTCTGATTTCCACTGGGATTACTGCCTCGGTTCGGTAGGCTAGTCGAAAAGGAGTTTACCCCGTGGTCGAATATGGTGTCGTTCGGTAGGCCCAGAGCACGTTGTGTATCTCCTAGACCCACCTCTTTTTAGCTTCGCCCAGTCGTCGTTTTAATCCCTGCAGGATCACTCTGTTCACGACCTTGACTTATCCGTTCATTTGAGGGTGCTCGACAGAAGTGAAGTGTTGCTTGGTGCCTAGATTGGAAACAAAGTCTTGAAAGTTTTATCGGTGAACTGCATCCCGTTAATGGTGACCAGCGCTTAAGGTACGCCGAACCGGGCGAGCATATTTCATTTGTAGAAATGCAATATGTTATGCACCGTGATTTTGGCGGGTGTGATCGGTGGAAATAGAACTGACTGTTTTAAAGCTGGTTCGCAAAATGTCGCGGTAAGCAAGAGTCGCCACCGTCTTTTATGTTCTCCAACATGGAAAGGACAAAAGCATAGCAAAATTCCTTTTCGATATGTCTCTCGGTTCGGGAGGTAGATTTATAGAAAGGGAAGGTGTTAGCACCCTTTCTATCCATGGTTATCCACGGGCTCTTAGGTACTTGCTCACTTTATGTTTTCAAAAGAGTTTGCTTTCTTGTGTATGTGGGTTTTGAAAAAGTTTGGTTTGAAAAATTTCTAGGTAACTCTTGTATCTGTCCTCAAGAGTGTATGAAAAAATTGTTTGAAAACTTTTTGAAAGTGTAGGTGCGAAAAGTTGTTTTTGTTTGTTTTGAAAAGAGAAAGTACCTATGAGATCTACCTACTCTAAGGAATTAGGCTGTGTAAGAGTCCTTTAAACAGTGTTATCCCACTATTGAGAAGTAAGTAGCACCGTCGTTGGAGGTATTCGGGTCAATTCGATTATAAGGGACATGTGTGGTCACTAAAGCAATAGTAGAACACCTTAGCGATAACCCTAATGTCCTAGATCCTTTTTATCCGAGGCAACCGTTTCGAGGCGACTGGATCTTTAGACAGGAGGGCGACCTCTAAAACACCCTATACTTGACGACCACGTTGAGGCAACCAGTGAGGCGTACCCTAAGAGTGACGTGTGCATGTGTGTCCAATTCAGTTAAGATTATCTTGTACATGTTATTTGTGAACTACGGGTTGGTTTTATTATTCATGCAAGTCTTTCATGCATATTAACAGTTAAGAGTGCAGAAAATAAATTGCGGAAATATGAATCTACGCTATTACAAGGCGCGGGTCTATACATCGCCAAAAACATAACCCGTTTGGAAATAAATGCGGAAAATTAAAGAAAACGATAAATCCTAATTAACTATTACATCCTCTGAGCAGATACATAAATAATCAAAATAAGAATAATGCGCGAAAAGAAATAGAATCGGGATGTCCTTAGGGTTTTGACCCTTTTTGAGAAAAGAATTAAGTTTTGTCCTTTTTTGCAATTTAATGAAAATGTTAAACCTAATTTACTAATTAATTATTTAATTAAAGAAAAAAATGTTTTTTTGTGTTTTTTAATGTTTTAATGAAAGAAAATAAAAAAGAAATTAAAAGTCAAAAGAAAAACCCTAATTCTAAATTTATTTTATTTATTGAGAAAAAGATTAAAGTTAACCTAATTAAGAAAAAGATTAAATTAATTAATTTATATTTATTTACAAAATAAAAGGGTGAAATTAATAATAATAGTAATAAATAAAATATTTACATTTTTTAATAGGTCTGAATTTATTATGAAAATAATAATTTATGAGTTAAATTAAATAATAATAATAGTTATAATAATTAAATAGCAATTAAAATATGAAAGAAAAAGAATAATAGAACCAGGGGGGTGCTGGGCCCATGGGAGGTGAATTCTGGAAATCTGAGGCCCAATAGCACTCAAACCCGTTTGACCTTGTTGATTCCCCAGAACATGCGTTGATTGGGAGCATGGTGCTCCTCCATCCTGACCCTTGGATTGATGGCTGTGGACACATGGAACGTGGATGTTTGAGTCCATGGTGGAACGCCTTGGAGTATCCTGCACATGAACATATTGGAAAAACAGGAATAATTATTTGGGTGGACCTGGGAATCGAACCCAGGTCCCAATGATGCACAAACACCTCACCAACCACTAGGCCATCACGCTGCATTTGTTAGTATAATAAGCAATTAAAATAATATATGATACAACAACATATGCTGAAAACAAACACGCGCGCGCCATTTATTCAAACCAGCCAACCATGTGTAAACACGTTAGTCATCTTCTTCCTTTTGCCTGTAAAAAACAAAACAAATAGCGGGGGTTTTTAACCCCCACTAAACAGGACGGCGGAAAATAACGAATAGAGCTATGCTCTATATAAATAGGGAGCGATGGTTGGATTCAGTTCGTCTTGCCTTTCCAATTTCAACCCTGTGCATTAGAAGTCCCAATTTTGCCTGGGCAGCAAAGCCCTAATTCAAAAACTCAAAAACCCTAAAAATCGTTAATGGAAAATCACAATCCTGTACATTATAATCCAATTAATTGATATCAATAGCTTTGTATGGATGCAAGCAATATAAAACAAGCCATAAATCACATCAAATGTTCATGAATTGGGAGTTTCGATTATGGCAAAAGTGTGCAAACTGTATGACTGAAGCTAGTGATTCTTTGAGTGTTAAGGCTTATTTGTGATTGCTACACGCTTCTGGGAATGCTAGCAATGTATTGGAATCTTTAAATCTCCTTGAAAGGGTCTGGAAGTGAGAAAACATATTTGACTTTGTTCTTGATTTTTTGGAATTTGGTTATGGTGTTTTGCAGCAATTTTCACGTGTATGCAATTAGGTTTATCTTCAGTATATGTATTGGAATGGAATTAGGGTTCAATCTTGTCCAAGAATCCATGGAATAATGTTTTGCATCTTTGATTTTCAATCAAATATTTTTCAATCTTTTTGATTGAAAAACCTTGCCAAATTGGGAGATTTTGTCCCCTTGATGTGTACACGAAATCTTCAGCTTGTCTTGGTCATATTTGCATCACCAAAAGATTTGAAAACCATATCTTCATATTTTCCTACAATTAAATTAATTAAATGAATTAATAATCAATTAAAAATCCAAATAATTAATAAAAATAATAAAATAATTCAATTTAATCTCAATGGGTCGTGCATAGGCCTTGGACAAAGTTTCAAGAAAGAATTTGAGGCCCATTAGCAAAAATGATGTGTTTTGAGCAAAGTTGACTTTTGCAAATTCACAAAAATTTCCCAACTTCTCAAATGCATATCTTGCTCAATTTTGATCCTATGAACATGTTCTTAGACATTTTGGAAAGGTCTTGAAGTCCTCTAACCAATGCCTTTGGTACCATGTAATTTGGATTTACCAATCTCAAGTTATGGTCTTTGACATAAAGTGCCTTTTTGTTGACTTTTGAAATTGACCTATAATGTAGAAATTGATAACTTTTTGTGAGAGCATTTCTTGGATTTGGAATGTGAAGTTGAGTTGTAGTAAATGTCATCCCCTTCAAAATGAGCATTGGATGGGATTTTTCTGATGAACCATGAAAAAGTTATGCCTTGGTCAAGTTACAGTTGACTTTTCTACTGTCCAAAAATAGTAACTTTTGGTATCTTGATAATTTTTGAGCCATGCTTGAGGAATCATGATCAAGAATTGATCAAATGATGATTGTGGCTTCAAAATAAGATGTTGACTAAAATTTTTGACTTTTGACTTTAAAATGACCATTTTTCCCTTGCAGTTGATTGTGAACCAATTAGGCTTTTGACTATGCAATTGGACCCTGTGAGTCTTGCAATTTGGCATATAGATGCTTGACAATGTATATGGTCACATGGGACTTGATTGGACCACTGAAAACCATAAATTCACTGAGAGAAGCCAAACCCTAATTTTGACTGGCTTAGGAGGATGTTTGACTGTGCAATCCCTTGAGAAATCTTGAACCATTTGAAGATGATTCTTGATAAATCTTGAAGAATATGGGAGGGAAAATTTTGGGGTACAACAGTTGCCCCTGTTCAATCTTCTTATACCTGAGGATGTAGATTGGCTTGCGAGCCTTTCGTGATCCGAAGGTGGAAGATGATTGAACACTAGAGTGCCCAGAAATTTGCACTCGCATAGTAGAGTATTAGCAATGTGATGGCGGGAATGGGTTTACAGATGCCATTTGGAGATATGATGGATAGGAGGATGGGCTTATAGATGCCATCTGGAGGTGTGACAGAACCTTGTCGGGAATGGGCTTATAGATGCCATTTGGAAGTGTAATGGATAGTTGTGGAGATGGGCTTAAAGATGCCATCGGGAGATTGTCGATCGCATAAGAGATTCCTTAGAGAGAACTTGCGTACCTGAGAAAGAGAGATAATTTCCTGGCTTGTTACAGGTGTTGATCTTCAATCTCTTCATGCAGATATGCCCTGGCTTGATACAGGTATCGAATCTACAATCAATCACTCACAGATATGCCCTGGCTAGATACAGGAATCAAATCTGGAACTAGTCGTCTACAGATATGCCCTGGCTGGATACAGGTATCGAATCTTCTAAACTCTTCATGCAGACATGCCCTGGATGGATACAGGTATCGAATCTACAATCAATCGCTCACAAATATGCCCTGGCTAGATACAGGTATCGAATCTGGAACAAAAGGTTGATGGGTTGTCTCTACTAACAGATTATCTCAGAAAAATCTTTAGGGATCAATTTAACTGAACCAGAGGAGGTTTCGTCTTCTTTGACGAATTGTCTCTTTGGACGGGTTGTCTTTATGGACGAGTTGTCTTCATGGACAGGTTGTCTTCAACGACGGGTGTCTATAACGACGGGTGTCTATAACGACGGATGTCTATAACGACTGGTGTCTATAACGTCGGGTGTCTATAATGACGGATGTCTATAACGAAGGGTGTTTATAACGACGGGTGTCTATAATGACGGGTTTGCATCATAAAAATCTTTAGGAACTGGATTTAACTGGATTTGTCTTCTTTGACTGGATTTGTCTTCTGGATTGGTCTCTTTTGACTGGATTTGTCTTCTTTGACTGGATTGGTCTCTTTTGCCTGTATTTGTCTATTTTGACATAGTTGATCATTTAATTGTATCCTTCCTGAAAGGTAAAGGTCAGTCCTATGCAATGCATGATATGGATCAAGCAATGATGTTCTCGACATAAATGAGATTGTATGATATGATGCGTATATGCATGTATCATGATGTATAATAATGTGATGTTTATGAATGTATTTTCGTCTAGGAAAATAAATCCTTGACGAATGCCGGGAACTTCGCTGAATCCTGGGCTGATGCTGAAGAGTAGAGTTCTTCGTTTCTGCTGGGGATGATTGCAAGAATACCGGTAGGAGAAGATGACTCCGTTGGGGAATAAACTTGGTGAAGATATTACTCTGCGGGGAATACTCTGTGGGGAGAGATACTTCGCTGAGGATTTTGATGGTAACTACGCTGGGGATTCCGTTGATAAGTTTTGTTGGGGAGTTTGATGAACTCCGTTGGGGATAGGGAGAACTTCGCCGAGGATGATCTTTCCGTAGTAATTAGTTGAGGATAACCCAGTTATAAGCTTCGGTGGGGGATAACTTTTGAATAAAGCCGGGGAGATGAGTTCGTATTCTTCAGGGTATAAGCTTCTAGAATCTACTGGGGATAAGCTTCCAACATCTATTGGGGAGGTCGATTCAACTCTCCTGGGGAATCTTTGGAACTGTACCGGGGGAAGTGGTTCCACTGTGGTGTCTGTATTCCGCCGGGGAACAATCTTAGATCAAGACTGTCGGGGATGCTTGCTTAGGAACATCTGTATACTCTGCTGGGGAATATTGAGATCTTCTGGGGATATCCAACTTCCTTACGGCTGACAGTATATTAACTCTGCTTGGGGAGAATATCGCTGTCTTGCTAGGGATATTGTGCCTTTCAGGGTTGATGGGAGACCAACTCTGCTTGGGGAGAGTATTGCTGAATCTGGTCTTACTCTGCGGGGAGTGGAGGTAACTTGGTCATGTTCTTCAGCTGAACTTACCTTGGTGCCTCGGTGGGCAAAGCAACTAGATCGCTTAGACAATTCATTATTGCCCCAGTTTCTGTGGGAGAAGAAGGCCTATGGAGGTGCTTGATAACTGCCGATTGACAAATCTTCTTCTGGTAGGCAAGTGATGAGATGACGGGACATAGTCGTACGCTTTGATCCCTAACTTTTTCCTGGACCGCCCTTTTGGGTTTTCAATCCACCGGGATACCCATTTTTCCCCAAGCCGCCTTTTCAGGTTTTTGACTTGCCGAGTGTACAGATTTTTTTTTTATTTCATCCCTTATTTTTGCCCGAACCCTTTTGGTTCGCCGGGAAGCCCTTATTTTTGCCTAGGTGTGTCAACCTAGCGGGTCTTTGATTATGCGTTGTATTTTTTCCGACTATGTCCATGCTCTCAGAGTAAGGAGACTGTCACCGTCAGTAATGTAGTGTTACCATACCACCAGAAGATCTTCGTTTGATCGTCCAATGCCCCAAGTGATCCAGATGGAGATTTGCCCCAAGCTGGTTGGCCTTTGAGAGATTCTCCGAATCTTGACTTAACTGCCCCAAATGATGGACAATGATCATGCCATGCCCCTTGATTGGAAGTTCTTTTGTTCACTAGATATTCTTCGTGCGAATTTCTATGTTGTTCAAACAAATAGTCATATGCAAACAATGTTATATTAAAAATGCAAAGCTTATGTCTGTCTTGAAGTTTTTGAAAATGCATTTTTTCATAAAAACAAGTGAATTTTTTTGTAAACTGTGATGTCAACTCATTATTTTACCACAAGCCTTAAGGAGTCAGGATACCTTTGGTAACAGTATGCTTTTGAACTAACCCATGCTTCAGCTAGGACTTTTAAGGGTTGTAGCGTGGCCTGGTTCACGGTTTAAGAAACAAAGGATAAAGGATCAAATTTTATTTGTACCCACCCGCTCTTCGTGATGTTCTTCGATCCTAAACTCAGCTAATCGTGCATTAGACCTTGTTTGAGACTTTGTCCTGATATTATGGTGATGGTTCGGATATTGATAGTTTATTTTGAATAGGCAGTCATTCCTTTTTTGGTTGAGGGTTTGTAGGACCTCTTTCTTTTTTTTTTTTGATTTTGTTATCCCTATTTTTTTCCTGAACTGTTTCTTTTGTGATTACAGTCAGCGGGATGCCCCAGTTTTGTAAGTCTCCTTCATAGGTTTTGACTTATTGGGCTTTAGTTTCTGAGAGGTAATGACTGCCTGTCTTTATGATTATTCGGAACCATCACTGTCTTTTGTTTTGTAAAGACCTCTTTGGTGCCATTCGTTATACACTTGGATCAACTAAGAGAACTACCCTGCCCCAGGTTATGATTAAGGGTTTTAATTTTTTTGTAAAAAAAAAGAAAAAAACTCCTACTTCTTTGGCTCGAAGGGGTTGACGAGGGATTATCTTACTTATAACTCCAGTGTTTAGGAATTGAAACAATGCCTGTACCTCATCAGCGGGGTCTGTTCAAAAGCATACTGTAAGGATCGTGGTATCATTTTCGTCATCCTCCCTCAAGAGGCTTAGAATTATTAATCGAGCGTTGAACATCACAAAAAATGAAAGCAGTTTTAGGCATAGTGAATACGAAATAATTACTTCAAAACAGACATGTGTAATGCATTAATGAAATAACAACGTTTAACATGAATAAAAAGTTTGAACAATTAAAGAAAAATACAACTTGAACATTCGAATGAACAAAAGTCTTTTTCAATCCTAGCCATGTTTTGGCAAGGGAGAAGTGATCACATTGGGAGTCTCTGGAGAGTCGAACTGGACTTCCTTTGCGTCGATCAGATCCTGAACCTTGTTTCTCAAAGTCCAACAATCATCTGTAGCATGCCCCGGGCTGTCAGAATGATAAGCGCAACGAACGTTGGGATTATACCTTGAAGGTGTCCTGTTGGGATTCTTAGGAGGGTCCCTTAGAGTTACCAACTTGGTCTCCAACAACTGTGGCAATATCTGGGACAAGGTCATGCCGAGGGGAGTGAATTGCCTTTTAGGTCTCTCTTCCCTTTGTTGGTTGCGATGTTGAGGAGTGCTGGCCGGTTTTGAAATAACTACCGCGTTGACATCTTGGCGGTGTTCGGACCTATCCTGCCCTCTGGAACCATAGACAGCACCAGATTCCTTCTTGGATGGTTTCTTCTCAGTGTTCGAGGAGTCATCATTCTGTATCTTCCCAGACTTGATACCAGCTTCGATCCTCTCACCAGTCAAGATCAGATTTGTAAACCCAGCAAAAGAATTCCCAATCAAATGGTTGAAGAATGGACCAGACAGGGTCCCCAAGAACATGTCAACGAGTTCACGGTCAGTTAGAGGTGGTTGCACCCTTCCAGCAAGGTCTCTCCACCTTTGAGCGTACTCCTTGAATCCTTCACCCGTCCCTAGTGACATACCCTGGAGTTGGGTACGCGTAGGAGCGAGGTCGGAATTATACTGATATTGCTTGTAGAACGCAGTAACCAAGTCCTCCCAGTTACGAATGCTGGTTCCATCCAGCTGATAGAACCACTCGAGTTGAGTCCCTGACAGACTGTCCTGAAAGAAGTGAATCCACAAATTCTTGTTTGCCGTGTAGGGCTGGATCTTCCTTATGTATGAACGGAGGTGCAACTTAGGACAGGAAGCTCCGTCATATTTGGCAAAGGCAGGCGCCTTGAACTTGTGAGGGATCACCACCCCAGAAGATAAACCTAGATCTCCGAAGTCCAGACCGGGAACCTTCTGTATTTCCATGGCGCTCAGACGGTCCTCTAGTTGCTTATACCTATCCTCAGCAGGAGGATACTGTTCATCATTGAAATCTGTCTCGTTGTCGGAGACCATGGGACTAGGAACCTCTCTCCCTTGTGGACTGTCTTTCCCAACAGATGGGGTAGTCAGCTCGGCTTCATTTTGTGATCCATTCCCAGATCTGCATCTAGGGTTGAACAAAACCGTCCTCTTCTTCTTCTTCTTCCTCTCTTTCAGAAGCAGAGTCTTCAAATCCTGTTGACCCTGGGCTAGGCTCATAACAAACTCCTGGAACTGGGCATTCTGGGCCTGGAGGGCCTTGATAGCTTGCTCATTGGATGATTCAGGATTCATGATGATTGCTGAAATAAACAGCGAAGAAGGTAAGTAACCTATAAAAAGGGTACCTGTAATGCAATGATGTGTATGTATGCATGCAATGCTTTCAAGGATCTCGTAGGGTAAACAAGAAAATTGTCAGAATTTGAATTTGGTAGCTTGATTGAAGGAACTTCGTGTTGTTGAGAGTCCTTCTTCAAGAGTCAAGGCTCACCATATCGAGTGGGTCATAGCCCCTGACTCAAGGTGTCATGTTTGTTCTCCGAACAACTTTGGCTAGAGGAAAATAAATCCCCTTTGCCCCTTGCTAGGCATTTTAATTAATCACAACCTGCATCACAGACCCTTGAGATCCTTGAAATGGGTTAGTCCTTATGCAGGATGCATGCAATGGTATGATGTTATGCTATGCATAGAGTGATGTAAGTAGGCTCTGTAATGAGTCCCAATTAAGGACTGTAAACAAAACCTGCAAGGAACTCGTTTTGTCAGATAACAAGTACATGCAAGTAATTCACGTTTGAAGGCACACAAGTCACACAGAGAGCCCTTAGAGTTTAGGCCAGCATGAAGTTTGGGTACTACCCTCTTTCAGTTTCGTTGTTTAAGACCTGTCCTATCAAAAGTAACCGGGTTCTAGAGGATCTCAATATCATCGACTACCCTCAATCGGTCATAACTCAAGCATCGCAATCTTTTCTTGCGGCCAGAACCATTGCGAGAGTTTAGCCTCAATGAGTGTAGCATACTGCTACTGTTCTATGGCCAAGTTGGGTCAATTTAGGGTTCTAAGGGCGGTTGGTGCTTAACGACTCCTCAGAAGACCCATATTCTCCTCGTTGAAACACAAGGGATATCGATACAGACCAAGGTGTCACACCAACGTAGCCACTGCTTCACCCGTGTCGGTCTACGCCAGACAGGTCCCTCACAGCTTATGCTACCTAAAAGGGTATTCCCCAGATCCGGGTTAGGATCTATGAAACTCCGATGCAATGCCCACAAATATAAAAGCAATCAAAGCAAGCAATTGAAAACATAAGTATGATCTAATCCTAAGGTACACCTCACTTATTAAGTATCCCCAACAGAGTCGCCAGTTCTGTGATCGGTGGAAATAGAACTGACTGTTTTAAAGCTGGTTCGCGAAATGTCACGGTAAGCAAGAGTCGCCACCGTCTTTTATGTTCTCCAACATGGAAAGGACAAAAGCACAGCAAAATTCCTTTTCGAGATGTCTCTCGGTTCGGGAGGTAGATTTATAGAAAGGGAAGGTGTTAGCACCCTTTCTATCCGTGGTTATCCACGGGCTCTTAGGTACTTGCTCACTTTATGTTTTCAAAAGAGTTTGCTTTTCTTGTGTATGTGGGTTTTGAAAAAGTTTCGTTTGAAAAATTTCTAGGTAACTCTTGTATCTTTCCTCAAGAGTGTATGAAAAATTTGTTTGAAAACTTTTTGAAAGTGTAGGTGCGAAAAGTTGTTTTTGTTTGTTTTGAAAAGAGCAAGTACCTATGAGATCTACCTACTCTAAGGAATTAGGCTGTGTAAGAGTCCTTTAAACAGTGCTATCCCACTATTGAGAAGTAGGTAGCACCGTCGTTGGAGGTATTCGGGTCAATTCGATTATAAGGGACATGTGTGGTCACCGAAGCAATAGTAGGACACCTTAGCGATAACCCTAATGTCCTAGATCCTTTTTATCCGAGGCAACCGTTTCGTGGCGACTGGGTCTTTAGACAGGAGGGCGACCTCTAAAACACCCTATACTTGACGACCACGTTGAGGCAACCAGTGAGGCGTACCCTAAGAGTGGCGTGTGCATGTGTGTCCAATTCAGTTAAGATTATCTTGTACATGTTATTTGTGAGCTACGGGTTGGTTTTATTATTCATACAAGTCTTTCATGCATATTAACAGTTAAGAGTGCGGAAAATAAATTGCGGAAATATGAATCTACGCTATTATAAGGCGCGGGTCTATACATCGCCAAAAACATAACCCGTTTGGAAATAAATGCGGAAAATTAAAGAAAGCGATAAATCATAATTAACTATTACATCCTCTGAGCAGATACATAAATAATCAAAATAAGAATAATGCGCGAAAAGAAATGGAATCGGGACGTCCTTAGGGTTTTGAACCTTTTTGAGAAAAGAATTAAGTTTTGTCCTTTTTTGCAATTTAATGAAAATGTTAAACCTAATTTACTAATTAATTATTTAATTAAAGAAAAAAATGTTTTTTTGTGTTTTTTAATGTTTTAATGAAAGAAAATAAAAAAGAAATTAAAAGTCAAAAGAAAAACCCTAATTCTAAATTTATTTTATTTATTGAGAAAAAGATTAAAGTTAACCTAATTAAGAAAAAGACTAAAGTAATTAATTTATATTTATTTACAAAATAAAAGGGTGAAATTAATAATAATAGTAATAAATAAAATATTTACATTTTTTAATAGGTCTGAATTTATTATGAAAATAATAATTTATGAGTTAAATTAAATAATAATAATAATAGTTATAATAATTAAATAGCAATTAAGATATGAAAGAAAAAGAATAATAGAACCAGGGGGGTGCTGTGCCCATGTGAGGTGAATTCTGGAAATCTGAGGCCCAATAGCACTCAAACCCGTTTGACCTTGCTGATTCCCCAGAACATGCGTTGACTGGGAGCATGGTGCTCCTCCATCCCGACCCTTGGATTGATGGCTGTGGACACATGGCACGTGGATGTCTGAGTCCATGGTGGAACGCCTTGCAGTATCCTGCACATGAACATATTGGAAAAAACATGAATAATTATTTGGGTGGACCTGGGAATCGAACCCAGGTCCCAATGATGCACAAACACATCACCAACCACTAGGCCATCACGCTGCATTTGCTAGTATAATAAGCAATTAAAATAATATATGATACAACAACATATGCTGAAAACAAACAAGCGCGTGCCAATTATTCAAACCAGCCAACCATGTGTAAACACGTCATTTATCTTCTTCCTTTTGCCTGTAAAAAACAAAACAAATAGCGGGGGTTTTTAACCCCCACTAAACAGGACGACGAAAAATAACGAATAGAGCTATGCTCTATATAAATAGGGCGCGATGGTTGGATTAAGTTCGTCTTGCCTTGCCAATTTCAACCCTGTGCATTAGAAGTCCCAATTTTTCCTGGGCAGCAAAGCCCTAATTCAAAAACTCAAAAACCCTAAAAATCGTTAATGGCAAATCACAATCCTGTACATTATAATCCAATTAATTGATATCAATAGCTTTGTATGGATGCAAGCAATATAAAACAAGCCATAAATCACATCAAATGTTCATGAATTGGGAGTTTCGATTATGGAAAAAGTTTGCAAACCGTATGACTGAAGCTAGTGATTCTTTGAGTGTTAAGGCTTATTTGTGATTGCTACACGCTACTGGGAATGCTAGCAATGTATTGGAATCTTTAAATCTCCTTGAAAGGGTCTGGAAGTGAGAAAACATATTTTACTTTGTTCTTGATTTTTTGGAATTTGGTTATGGTGTTTTGCAGCAATTTTCACGTGTATGCAATTAGGTTTAGCTTCAGTATATGTATTGGAATGGAATTAGGGTTCAATCTTGTCCAAGAATCCATGGAATAATGTTTTGCATCTTTGATTTTCAATCAAATATTTTTCAATCTTTTTGATTGAAAAACCTTGCCAAATTGGGAGATTTTGTCCCCTTGATGTGTACACGAAATCTTCAGCTTGTCTTGGTCATATTTGCATCACCAAAAGATTTGAAAACCATATCTTCATATTTACAATTAAATTAATTAAATGAATTAATAATCAATTAAAAATCCAAATAATTAATAAAAATAATAAAATAATTCAATTTAATCTCAATGGGTCGTGCATAGGCCTTGGACAAAGTTTCAAGAAAGAATTTGAGGCCCATTAGCAAAAATGATGTGTTTTGAGCAAAGTTGACTTTTGCAAATTCACAAAAATTTCCCAACTTCTCCAATGCATATCTTGCTCAATTTTGATCCTATGAACATGTTCTTGGACATTTTGGAAAGGTCTTGAAGTCCTCTAACCAATGCTTTTGGTCCCATGTAATTTGGATTTACCAATCTCAAGTTATGGTCTTTGACTTAAAGTGCCTTTTTGTTGACTTTTAAAATTGACCTATAATGTAGAAATTGATAACTTTATGTGAGAGCATTTCTTGGATTTGGAATGTGTAGATGAGTTGTAGGAAATGTCATCCCCTTAAAAATGAGCATTGGATGGGATTTTTCTGATGAACCATGAAAAAGTTATGCCTTGGTCAAGTTACAGTTGACTTTTCTGCTGTCCAAAAATAGTAATTTTTGGTATCTTGATAATTTTTGAGCCATGCTTGAGGAATCATGATCAAGAATTGATCAAATGATGATTGTGGCTTCAAAATAAGATGTTGACCAAAAATTTGACTTTTGACTGTAAAATGACCATTTTGCCCTTGCAGTTGATTGTGAACCAATTAGGCTTTTGACTTTGCAATTGGACCCTGTGAGTCTTGCAATTTGGCATGTAGATGCTTGACAATGTATATGGGCACATGGGACTTGATTGGACCACTGAAAACCATAAATTCACTGAGAGAAGCCAAACCCTAATTTTGACTGGCTTAGGAGGATGTTTGACTGTGCAATCCCTTGAGAAATCTTGAACCATTTGAAGATGATTCTTGATAAATCTTGAAGAATATGGGAGGGAAAATTTTGGGGTACAAAAGCGGGGCTTAGGCCTCTATCCACTTCGTGAATTAGTCTAGACGATGATTAAATATCTGTTCGGATAGGATCCCACGGTGAACGGGCCGAGGATATCCATTCCTCACCAGGAAAAAGGCCACAATGAGGATAGGGATTTTAGCTCGTTTGGCGGTGCCAAGTGCATATATGCATGGCGTTGGCACTTGTCGCATTTTTGGACATGCTCATTCGCGTCATGTTTCATGGTGGGTCAATAGTACCCTTCTAGTAGGGCCTTTTTTGCTAGGGATCTTCCGTCTAGGTGTTGGGCATTGATTCCTTCGTGAATTTCCTATAAAATGTGAGGGGCACTGGCCTCGTCGACGAATTTCATGAGTGGGATGGAGATTCCTCTTCGGTATAGCTTGTCATCGAGTAAGACATATGAGCAGGAACTTTTTTTAGTCACGTTGGCTTCCTTTTGGTTGGAAGGCAGTGCCCCCGTGGGAAGGTAGTGGTACACCAGCATCATCCAACAATCCTGATCCTCGATGGTGTTCACATCGATCGTCGTGGAAGGTTTTTTGATGCTCAGGCGAGAGAGGATTTCTTGGATGACTGATTTGTTCCCACCTTTCTTTTTTGTGCTTTCCTGTTTCGACATGATATTCGCCCGAGTGTTGTGCTTGCGAAGAACGTGCTTGACTTCCGCAGAGAGGAACTTGTTCATCCTTTATTTTACGAGAGTTAAGTACTCGATGAGATTGGCGTTCTTGGCTTGGTACTCTCCTAGCACCTGGGAGGCGACAAGTTGAGAATCAGTGAAGATTTCTATTTCCTGCGTGCCCAAGTCTTCGGCCATATGTAGCCCCGCGAGGAAGGCTTCATACTCGGCTTGGTTGTTTAAAGTTGGGAAGAATTAAGCGAGGGAGACCTCTATCAGAATGTCATGCTCCTTTTCAGAACCTTCCATTAAGTGATCGACTCTGGAGCGAGGCTTTTGTACAATTCCATGACACTTTTCCTCAGAGTCGTGGGAAATAATATGCACCTAATGGCTCCCCCGACATTGTGGTAGTTGAGCATTGCTTCAAATGCCTCAACGTGATCGTCAGGGTCAGTAGCATCATCGTATGTGGCCAAAGGTGGTGGTTTCTCTATCCTGGTGGGAATCGGGGTCTCTATGATTTCCCAGGACAGTGGATCATGGGGGTCGTCTTCATCACTTCGGTCGGGAGAGCGTAATAGGGAGGAGTCGAACCGAGGGCCCTTTCGGCGGGGTGAATCTCTTGGTCGACTTCTGTGTTTTTCTGGATGCCCGACGACCTTATTCCTCTTGGGAATTGGGGATCTTCGCTCTTTGCGCGGTGGAGTTCGAACGCATTTCTTGGTGACTTCAGGTTGTGGTTTGTCTAGTCACGGGACCCTCCCGGTTCAACGAGGGCTAAGGCTCTAGGATTTGTCCCGTTGGTGTCTCTGCGAAGGAGAACAAGAACATGCATTCCGTCGTCACAGAGTCATACTGTAGGATAACCGGCCCTTCTCTAGCACTCCGATGCGGTCGTTCTGCTTAGAGATCAGATACTTGGTCTCATTGATCACCGAGAATAGGGCCACAATGGTGGGATCAGCATTGGAGGACACAGGGATTTCCTGGTACTCTCCAGGCTGGTCGAACTGTTGATGTGTGTCAAGGGGATGCTCCCTGGTCGAGGAGGATGTTGTTCGTTCGTCCCTGGGATCACCTTGCTCATGAGCAATTATTTTGTTATTGTTGTTGCTCTCGTCGTGGACGAAAGCAGTAAGGTCGATGTTGATGTCGTTATTGTGTTGGCTGGCCATGATGATCAGAAGGTTGAAAGAGTTTGTTTTAGCCTTGGGCTAGAAGAAGAAGGGGGAGCAAGTTGACCCCATAGTCAGCGCCACTGATCGTACCTGACCAGAATGGATCTTTAGTGACATGCATAACTTGAACTTATGCGGTTGTTTAAGTGAATGGGGGGAGGGGTAACTGCAAGACACTCTGATGTCAAAGTGAGGTTTATAGTGAGAGTACAAGTCTAGAGAGTAAATGAGTAAAAAACTTTAACCGATCCTCTAGTGAAAGAGGGTATTTATAGCCTCCAGTGTTGGGCCAAGGTCTCCATTTGGGCTGGATGCCAAGGCCTATAATGGAGACTGCTAGGATCCTACGTGAATAGAGGAGACCAGTTTGTGGTGTCTATCCTGGTTCAACTGCCCCGTGATTCTTGGAGGTGAAAACGCGTTCTTTTCGGGAACAGGGTGACTCTATGATATTCAGGAGTAGTATGACTCCGTGATATTCGGAGAATCTTTCGCCACGTTTCCTTGGTGGATACGTGGAAGAGATGTCCTCGACATGTTCGTGAAGGAGACGTGCCCGACACGTATGTGGAGGAGACGTCTCCGAAAGACATGTGTGGGGGAGATATTCCTTAATGGTCATAGCAAGCTGGGCCACTAAAGTGGACCCTCCGCACAATAGTATTTGGGTGGACTTGCCTGACAGGAGACTAAGTGCAGGCATAGTTTACAATAGGTTATTAGACCTCTTGCAGTAATGGTATATATATATATATATATATATATATATATATATATATATATATATATATATATATATATATATATATATATATAATTTTAGATTACAAATGTAATATTATATGTGTTAGGTTATTATTTAATTAGAAAAATGAAAGTGGACTAAGTGATATTATGTTTATGGTTAAGGATATACTAGTCGGAATACCCGTGCAAAGTACGGGAAAGAAAATTATATAATTAAATAATGATGAATTAATTTATACATGATGTCTAAGAAGGAAATTTTTTTGAAACTAATTGATTATTGAGTTAGGGTTTATTTTGAACTAGATATTTAATTCTTAGGTCTATTTGTAAATCACCAAGTAAATGATATTAAAATATGTTTGAAATTATATATGATGTGTAAAAATATATTTTTATTTATAAACTACTCATTTATATTAAATTTTTAATTTTGTAGAAGTTTTCAATTATAATTTAAAAAATTAATATTATATTAATTAAATAAAATTTTAATTGTAAAAAAAAGGCTTAATTACAATTTTGGTTCCTCTATTTTCAATTTTTTTGAGTTTTGATTCCCTATTTTAAAATCTTGTTTTTTGGTCTTTCAAATTAGTTTTTTTCGGAATTTTAACCCCCATTTAAAATTAAGGTCAAATTTTAAAGAAATGACAGTCAAATTGACGTTGTGTCAAATTTTAGTCCTTCATTAAATTTTGACCTTAATTTGAAAGGGACTAAAATCCCGAAAATAACTAATTTGAAAGACCAAAATTCAAGATTTTAAAATCGGGAGATCATAACTCAAAAAAATTGAAAATAGAAGGACAAAATTGAAATTAAGCCAAAAAAATTAAGGTTAATAAAAAGAGATCATGCACTAAAGTGTGAATTGATATAAATGGTATAAAGCTTTTGTCTAATACACAATGATCTAAAATAATATTACACTGGTGGCTTATTAGTTTCAAAGTACTATGGCTCATTACCTTCGGAAATTCAATAGACTCTTGTAGGTTCTTGAAAGAAAGGTTTTCTAAGTTTGCTTCAAGATTTTTCATTCAAAACCCAAATGTCATATCCGACCATGAAAGTTTATTAGATACATAAGTCAATATCTAATTTGATGAGGGATCAAATTAAAATATTGAAAATTAAGATATATATATATTATATATATATATATATATATATATATATATTATATATATATATATATATATATATATATATATATATATATATATATATATATATATATATATATATATATATATATATATATATATATATATATATATATATATATATATATATATATATATATATATATATATATATATATATATATAGAGAGAGAGAGAGAGAGAGAGAGAGAATAAGCATTAGTAAGTTATATGAGAATGTGAAATTTTAATAATAATCATTGAATTTATTATTAATTGTTGATATTAAAAGAAAAATATAATTTCAACTCATCGTTACCTTTCATAATCATAGAAGGAAAAGATAATTTAGAAAAAAGATTCCTTCCTTGAGTCAAATGGTTATAATACATTGTGACTGTTTCAATTTTACAAACAAATATGATCGTAAATTTAACCTAGCCAAGTGGCATAGCCATTGCGTGTTGGACATGGGATTCATAGTCGTTGTTCTTGATTCCCCACGAATCAATTGTTTTAGCTTATCTGGTTAAGGCAACTTTCTTTTCTTGCTGGAGGCTAGACGACCATGTCTTTCAGCTACTTGATTAAGAAGGCCACATTGACCTCCATGGCTTTAGTTTCACATTCTTTTTGGTCCTACTATAAATCCTTGTAGACCCTCTTTTCTCCAGAGAGGATTAAGCTTATTGTTATTGGATCTTCATGCATATTATGGTACTCCATCCTGAAGTAGACTAGGGAAGCCACCGCATCCAGTGTTGCCTTAAAAGTCCGACCTATGATGCAATTGTAAAAACTTCTTTAATGATCATCATATCTCTTCCCTCTTCTTAGGTTACCATCATCGTTGAATTCTAAAAGATTAGACCTTTTATAGGGCCAAAGCTTTTCCCTTTTTCGAAGAGATCTGAGTATATTATACCATAAGAGCTACTGTCGTCGATCAATATTA